>VSMD01083546.1:0-19933 GCA_008750895.1 Mirza zaza | reverse complement strand
TGGGAGGCCGAGGTGGGCGGATCGTTTGAGCTCAGGAGTTCGAGACCAGCCTGAGCAAGAGCGAGACCCCATCTCTACTATAAATAGAAAGAAATTAATTGGCCAACTAATATATATAGAAAAAATTAGCCGGGCATGGTGGCGCATGCCTGTAGTCCCAGCTACTTGGGAGGCTGAGGCAGCAGGATTGCTTGAGCCCAGGAGTTTGAGGTTGCTGTGAGCTAAGCTGACGCCACGGCACTCACTCTAGCCTGGGCAATAAAGTGAGACTCTGTCTCAAAAAAAAAAATAAAAAATTAGCTGGGGCTGGGCACGGTGGCTCACACCTGTAATCCTAGCACTCTGGGAGGCTGAGGCAGGCAGATTGCTAGAGATCAGGAGTTTGAAACCAGCCTGAGCAAGAGCGAGACCCTGTCTCTACTATAAATAGAAAGAAATTAATTGGCCAACTAATATATATAGAAAAAATTAGCCAGGCATGGTGGTGCATGCCTGTAGTCCCAGCTACTCGGGAGGCTGAAGCAGGAGGATTGCTTGAGCCTAGGAGTTTGAGGTTGCTGTGAGCTAGGCTGACGCCATGGCACTCACTCTAGCCTGGGCAACAAAGCGAGACTCTGTCTTAAAAAATAAATAAATAAAAATAAAAAAATAAAAAATAATAAAAAATTAGCTGGGTGTGGTGGTATACGCCTCTAGTCCCAGGTACTCAGGCCAGGACAGAAGTACCTCTTGCGCCAGGAGTCTGAAGTTGCAGTGAACTATGATGATGCCACTGCACTCTACCCTGGGCTACAGAGGAAGACCCTGTCTTAAAAGAGAAAAAAAAAAGAAAACTTAGGTTTTAGTATGTAAGTAACAGTAAACTCATTATGAATCACACTTTAATGTAACCAACAGAAAGGATAAGGCTATCTTGGGCATCATCAGAAGCAATGTAAAATATAGAATGAAAGACGTTACTGTACTCTAGCTGGGGCAACACAGCCAGACTCTGTCTCATGAAAAAAAAATTAAAAATTTAAAACAAAGAAACAAATAAATGGACAAATAAAAAGGTGGATTGTCTGGCTAATCTAGAGCAGATCAGGATTATATTCTCTTTCATTCTATAATGCCCAAGATAGCATTAGCTTTTTTCTTGGTTACAGTAAAGTGTGATTTACAATGAGCTTACTGTTATTTATATACTAAAACATAAGTCTTTTTTTTTTCTTTTTTTGAGAGAGGGTCTTGCTCTATTTCCTGGGATAGAATGTGGTGGCATCATGATAGCTCACTGCAACCTCAAACTCCTAGGCTCAAGAGATCCTCCTGCCTCAGCCTCCCAAGTAGCTGGGACTACAGGTAGGTACTACCATGCCAGCTAACTTTTTAAAAAATTTTTAGAGATGGGAATTTGTTATGTTGCCCAGGCTGGTCTTAAACTCCTGGGTTCAAGTGATCCTCTTGCCTCCACTTCCCAAAGTGCTGGGATTACATGTGTGAGCCACTGTACCTGGCCCTAGTCTTTTTTTTTCTTTTTTTTTAGAAAAAGGAGAGACTATTGCTAGCTTGAGTAATCAGAAGCATATGAAAGACACAGTATATATATAAGTATTTATACGTACAAATATTTGAGAATGTTTGAGCTATACTTTAGTTTTTATTAGATTCATAGAGAAAAGGAACACATAATAAAATTATTTGAAATACTGTCTACTGACTTTGAAATACTTTTAGGTCCCTGTAAGGACTGACTAGATTTTAAACTGTACTATTAATTTAGTTCAAATCTGTTTACTGTTAAGTTCTCCGAGAAAGTAGTGCAATATCCTCCCATACAACTCTTTTTTTCTCACTTACGTAAGATAGGTGCCTCTGGTGTTCACATTCATCATCAAATCCACTCTCTTTGTAGATGTTTCCAATGTGTTGGTTAAGCTAATAGCACTGGCATTATTCACCAAAATATCAATTCCTGTTTTCAAAATAATCAATTTCATTTTAATATATCAGACTTTTTAACACAAACTTAAAAAGCATTTACCTTATACATTTGACAGTTGATTCACAAATACAGTCAAAATACATTTTTGACAAAATACATTTGACAGTTGATTCACAAATACAGTCATGCACCATGTAATGACATTTCAGTGAATGACAGACTACATATACAAAGGCAGTCCCATCAGGTTATTTTACTGTACCTTTTCTATGTTTAGATATGTTCAGATACACAAATACCATCGTAGGCACTGTGTTATAAATGCCAACAGTATTCAGTATAGTAACATGTTGCATGGGTTCACAGCCTAGGAGCAATAAGGTATCTCGTATAGTCTAGGTGTATAGCAGGCTAGACCATCTCGGTTTGTATTAGTACGCTCCACAGTGTTTACATAAAGATGAAATTGTCCAATGATGGATTTCTCAGAACGTATCCCTGTCATTAAGCAACACATGACTCCACTTCTTTTAGATACTATGACTGACCAATATACCAGTGTAAGACTGGTAGCTGTATCAAAACAGCACCTGCATGATTTTCACTGGCACAATGGAGATACAGCCAATCTCCAGAGCTCCAAGTGAGACTATAAGGAGGCTTTGTCCTTAGTGGTTTGTAGCTTCCACTCTTACCTGTTTTCTTACCTCCTGTTCTTTCCTCCCTGTCTCCATGAAACCTTAGGTCAAATTTCTTAAATCCTTCTCTCCTTTAGCATGTTCTGAAGGCCTGACTCACTTCTAAGCATACTAGTCTCCCTTTCCCCTAAGACTCCTCACTTCAAAGGAAGAGCTCCTTTCTGGTCTTAGGAACTGGGAAAAGAAAAAGACCTAGAGTTTCAATGTCCTAAAGGCAAATCATCAAAGCGGATGAATTTTGTTTCAATGACTCATACACACATATACATACGTACATCTAGAATAACTATTATTTCTGTATCTTCTAACCAGTTCCTATCCATATACAACATGTTTTGTTTACAATTATATGCTTTGTGAAATATTAACATTAAATGAAAATGGTAAAATACAAAACTATGTCAAACATTTCCTTTGTTTCTACATGGTCTTCAATATTCTTTTTAAAGGGTATTTAAAGATGGTTGTACAATAATATGAATGAACTTAATGCCACTAAACTGTATACTTAAAATGGTTCTAATGGCAAATTTTAATATGAGTATTTTGCCATAATTTTTAAAAATTAAAAAATAAATGTAAAAAAAAGGGCACTTATTCCATCAAGTAGAAATGTCACAATTTCTGCTTCTGGGTTTGGACCAGGTGTCCTCAAACTATGGCCCGAGGGCCACATGCCGGTGTTTTTGCCCGTTTGTTTTTTCACTTCAAAATAAGATATGTGCAGTGTGCATAGGAATTTGTTCATAGTTTTTTTTTTTTAAACTATAGTCTGGCCCTCCAACAGTCTGAGGGACAGTGAACTGGCCCCCTGTTTAAAAAGTTGAGGACCCCTGGGTTGGACTGTTGCAATGAACATCTTTTATTACCTTTTTCTATCCCCCTCTTTCAAAATATGAGGGTAATGATTTAAATAAGCTTATTAAATTCACTAAAATATTTCAGTCATAAGCCCCCTTTCTTAATACATAGTAACATTATAAAATTTTGATCACATCCTCATTCCTCAATTCCCATATCCTTTGTATAGAGTTTCTGTTGTTAATGTTTTCTCAAAATATATCCTTAGAATAACTCTAGATTCAACTACATTGCATTTTATAGCTCCAAATAACAGAAGCCAAACTTAAGTAAATCATCTATGTATCTGAGATAAGGTCCAGATCCTGTGACTATGAGCTTTCTAGAATGAACATTATAATGATAGTTGCCTTCATAAGTAGCAAAGACCTATGAAAAGAAGTTTTAAATCCAGGACATGCTTCTCAGTCCACAAAGCTGAGAGCTGCTCAACCACATCACCATGAGATAATCACTGAGTGGCTACTCTACACAAGGCACTCTTCTAGGGCCTAAGAGACAGGAAGATGATATTCACTAAAGGAGAAGCCGGGTAGGAACAGAGCAAATTGAGTGTAGGTCTGGAGAGATGCTGGACTGATGGGTATATATACCACCCATGTAGAATCACCCTACTTAGGGAGATGAAGCTAGTGAGGACTGTTCCAATCAATGGATGCCTTGGGCAAAGCCAGATTTTACTAGCTTCATCTCTCTCATTTTGGGATAACAAGTGACAAGTATCTTAACAAAGCAAATATCTGAGCCTGAAAGCGAAGAAATCAGATGAGGAATGCAGATATGCTCATTTGGCAAACTGCATTTGACTTAGCCATGATGGTGGGGGGAAAGGGCCCAACATAACAGACCGGTTAAAATTTCTAAACTCAGATGAGCCAGATTACAATGGATCAGGAAACAACAGTGGGAAATGACACACAAAAGCATATATGTGCCTGATGAAGGGGGAAAAAAGGTAGAAGGAAAGAATGTTTCTCTGCTTTATGAAATAGCATAATTTATTCAAGGCCTAAAAAAAACTGAAGGTGAAGGAAGATAAGGTGATAGAGAGTACCATGTAACAAAGAACCCTAAGAGCACAGGTTTGAAAATATCTTCAACTGATCAGAACTTTATTAAGGCCAATTCTCCAGCAGAGACAAATATCAGGACAGGCTGGGTACGTGGCTCATACCTGTAATCCTAGCACTCTGAGAGGCAGAGGAGGGAGGACTGTTTGAGCTCAGGAGTTTGAGACCAGCCTGAGCTAGAGCAAGACCCCATCTCTACTAAAAATAGAAAAATTCGTCAAGTGTGGTAGTGCATGCCTGTAGTCCCAGCTACTCAGGAGGCTAAGGCAGGAGGATTGCTTGAGTCCAGGAGTTTGAGGTTGCTGTGAGCTATGATGGCCTCACTGTACTCTAGCTGGGATAACAGAGCAAGACTTTGTCTATAAAAAAAGAAAAAAATTCAGGACAAAGATAAAGTCTTCCCTAAAAAGGAGAATTCAAAAACCTACAAGATTCTAAATCAGAAGGCCACAGTAGCATCAACTACAGTATAGATCTAAAACCAAACAAAAAAATAAAGGTTTTTCTTTGGAAATTAACCTGAGAGACAAAAATAAATAAATAAAATTAAGGCTTGAATCTCTACGAAAAAAGAGTATGGAAAACAAACAAACAAATAAAAAGAGCAGGCTATAAATTATCTCTTATAACTGTGGCATCCATCCTGATTAGGAGAGAATAGGGACTGAGTTGCTGAACAGAACTCTTAATTCTGCACTGGAGTGCCAGAAAAGTAGAAGTTAATAGGGAAATGAAAAGCAAAAAAAATTTTAATAATACATCAAAGTGGATATTAAAGAGGGTGGAAGGAAACCCTCAAAGCAATTCCAGTGCCAATTTATAAATTTAGCAAGAAGATAGGAGTGTTTTAGATGACTCTCTCAACAACAGGTAACAAAATATAGAGAGAGATTTCTCCCCCCAAAGATATGGGAATCATATTCCCTTAACTGAAGATTTTTACCAACTGAATTTAAGTTCCTGGGTCATGAATGCCAGATCAATGACATGGATCAACTGGCACGTGAAGAAACAAAAATGAAGATTTCCTTTTGTCCTTTCCATTTTCCCTGACTACTCCTGGGAAAGCAGATCATACCACAGGCAAATTTGGATTAATCCAATGTTGAAGATGCTGAGGAATGATACCAGGTCCAATGGAGGATGCCTGAAGTCACAGTGGATGAAAAATAAACACAGATTACCCAGGCATCTAAATGACAACTCTTTGGCTGGGACCAAGTAGAATAAGAAAATTGGAATGGAGAGATTTCTGGGCTTTAATTTTTCCAAGAAAAAAAGAGATTTCTATTGAGTCTTTAAGTTTTCAGTGAACTCAGTTTCAACAAAAGAAGAAATTAATTTGTGAAACTTCTATTGCTCCGTAGGAGCCAATACTGGTAATTTAGAGGCACTTCGCATTTTGATATTCAGGCATCTATTTGGCTGTGCTATCATGTTGTACATAACGTGTAACTCTTTCTGGTGAACCAGGATGGACAACACAGCTAGAATTCAAGATGGGAAGTTAAACAGGGGGTGAATTCTGGGCCTGTATAGTGTGCCCTTGCATACCTCTAACTAATGTCCTCTCCTAATCAATTTTAGAGGTTTCTTAGGCCAATATCAGACAACAGCTGAACTGCTGGAATTCTCTAGTAGAATTATAGGACCAAAATAAAGATTGAGAAAGGCCCCTGACAAGATGGCCATAGCCCTCTACTATATTCTGATGATCTCATTCCCTAAGGAGGATAAACTTCCCCTCAGCTGACAGACACAGTGGATCAACAGAAAGAACTAAAACTGGATGAACACAGGGAACAAAAAGTTTCACCTACCCCTTCTACCTTCTCCCCTTAATTCCTTCCTAAAAATTCATAGACAAACTAATTAGGTCAAATCCTAAGTGGCACTAAGTGGCTACTTTTACTAGTAAGTGAAGTCATTTTAGAACAAAGGTCCTGCATTTGACTTCCTCTCCTTTCTTTTCTACATTTAGGACCCTCTCAGCATGGTAAAGCATAATTTTGTATTTTCTCTCCTCTTCTCACATGAGTGCTCACAATACTTTGGGAAAGTAGCTAGGAATAAAATTTTGAAATTAAAGGAAGAGGCCCCACTTGAGCCAAAACTCTGTGCTTCAGTTCAGTACCCCACAGCACTCTGCACTGGGATTATAAGCACAGCCTTGATAACACTGAAGCATTACCTTGTTTTCCATTGGTCAATGTCCCCCACATGTACACTACATATAGTCCTCCGGAACTTTACTGGGGGAGAGTGAGAATGGTTTAGGCAGGATTTGGACATGCTTAGGTGCCCTGCTACAATACCATTAAAGCTTTAGCTCGATCCTCAACAACTACCTTCTAGGATCTTATGAACTAATTGGGGAGAAAAAAGAAATCCTAAGATCTAAAGTAGTATAAGATAAGGATCAAAGGAATGTCTTAGGAATTCAGAGAAAGATAAATACACTTCTGATTACCATGTTTCCCCCAAAATAAGACCTATCTATAAAATAAGCCCTAGAAGGATTTCTAAGCATTTGTGCAATATAAGCCCTACCCTGAAAATAAGACCTAGTGATGGGCGTGGCTACCCAGCGTATCTGCACAACCCATGCATTTCATCGCAGAGCGGTAAAGAAGGCGAGCAGCCCTTCTCATCTGCCCCATGAGAGCTCTATTGCTCGACAGGAGAGATTGGGGCCAATGGTTTTAAAGGAAACAGAGTGGCAAGAAATTCAGGATGGAATTCAGGGTTTGGAGAGTGATGATGATGTTCCAGAAGAAGATGACAACTATATTTGAATAAATGTAGATTGTTGTACCGTATTTAAAAACAATAGTACATCCTCTGAAAATAAGCCCTAGGGTGTCTTCTTGAGGAAAAATAAATATAAGACCCTGTCTTATTTTTGGGGAAACACGGTAGTTGGCATGCTGAGGAAACTGGATTTCTGAAGGAGATGAGATTTAAGTATGTAAAGGTAGGATTTTAAAGATAGAGAAGGGAGCATGTTAAGAAAAATGGAGGTGACCAGCCTGAGCAAGACTCCGTCTCTACTAAAAATAGAAAGAAATTAATTGGACAACTAAAAATATATATATAGAAAAAATTAGCCGGGCATGGTGGCGCTTGCCTATAGTCCCGGCTGCTCAGGAGGCTGAGGCAGAAGGATTGCTTGAGCCCAGGAGTTTGAGGTGCCTGTGAGCTAGGCTAATGCCACGGCACTCTAGCCCAGGCAACACAGTGAGACTCTGTCTCAAAAAAAAAAAAAAAAAAAAAAAAAGAAAAGAAAAATGAAGGTGGAGGGTGGGCACTGAAGAGGTCTTAGGAAGGGGAAGAGAAAAAGTTAAAAGGCAAAAAATTCAAGAAGATGGAAGTTAACTATTTTGGCTAGAGTAGGGAGTTTACAAAGGGGTACTGAAGAAACCTGGAACCAAAAAAAGTCTATTGAGTTCACAGTGTAAAGTATCATGAATGCCAACAGGTATCTGCATTTTACCCAATAAATATCAAAAAGTCATCAAATAATTTTTATGAAACTGGTGGACAGATGGCCATTAGTAATTAGGTAGCAAGTAACTGAAGTTTCTCTAGGCCGTTATTAACTACAGCATTTACCTGTTTGCTTACTCATTGTTAGCCAAACTGCTTACTCTTAAAATATCACATAGCTTAATGTTCCCACAATGTTCTTAGAAATAACATCTTATGCTGATATACAAGATGTTGGCTAAGTTGTTTTCAGGAACTCAAGACCCACTCCTAAAGTCAGGTCAAACTGGTTGAGGCCACCCACCCTTCAACTTAGTGTACATGAGTGTCTGCTGGGTGACCTTTTGACATCACAGCCCTAATTTCCATGGCATGCTTTATACCAAATTCCCCTGAATTTACACATTCAACCAGTGAAGAAACATACACAGACAACTATGCACGCCTGAGAAACTTCCCATTTCCCTCCATCAATCACTCGCTGATTCTAAAACCCTCCTCCCAAAATCTCTCTCTTAAGGCTGGTACAGAGAGGTGAATTTGAGACTTACTCTCCTGTCTCCTCACTTGACTGCCTCGTGAATAAATCCTTTCTCTACTGAAAACCTCAATGTTGCAGTGATTGGATGGATCTGGGGAACCACTTGGTTAGGTGTATGTTTGTCAAGGTCCTAACTTTATTTTGGGTGGTAGGTTTGTTACATCATTCAAAATAATTTTTAACAATTTTTTAAGTCATCAGATGGTTTTAAGCCATATTTCTATATGAGGAAATACTTGTCTCTGGATATACTCCAAAGACTCAGAAAATCCAAAAATCAAAACAAATTAAAATTATAGATATACATATATTTTACCAATATTCAATAATTATTTCCAAATTAAGGTACTACCTCCAAACTTCTTGACTGCTTTATCGACTGCATCATTGATCTGCTGTTCATCTCTCACATCAACAACACATGGCAAGGCCTTTCCTCCAACTGCTTCAACTACAAACAATAAACAAAAGAGCATTAAAGCATTCAAACATAATACCTTTCATTCTGATATAACAGTCAAAAGAAAAAATGTTCCCTGTTTCCAGAAAATCAATATAAATAACTCTGTCTTACCACTAGTGACTCTACCATACAATAGGACAGACTAGCTATTACAGAAAATTTCAAGAAGTACACAAAAATATAAAGAATAGTATAATAAACTATCAAGAATCCATCACCTATCTTCAATGACTATTACTGTTTTGCCAGTTGTTTAATTTGTTTATCTTCCCCCTCCCCGTTTTGGTTTGTGCTGGTGTATTTTAAAACAAATCCCCAGCATTATTTCACTCATAAGTACTTCATATGCATTCCACTAACATAACCACAATGCTATTAATGACTAACAAAACTTGCAATATCAACTGAAGTTGAGTTTTTAAGCCTCCTGGCACTGTGCCTAGCACAATGTCTTGAATATAAGCACATGATAATTATTTGTCAACTAAAAGCATTAAAATAATGACTTTCAAATTGTGCAGAGAATAAATAACATGGAAATTTTTTTCAAAGTGTTCACACCATCCACCCAAATTCTCTCCTCTCTAGTTCTACTCCCCTGTATCTCCCTCCCATCCAAGAACCACTACCTTTATGAGACAAGATTTTGCACTGGAGTCTCTCAAATCACTTAAAAGTGCTAGAAGAGAAAAATGGTCAGAAGCACTGCTCTACAGTTGCAAAACAGTTACATCTTTAACTAGATAAAATTATTTTTAGGGAGGCTTTCAAATAGCTTTAACTAAACTCTCAAATTCTCTATGTATTGAAGCCACAGTGAGGACGTTTCAATGAGCATTATCATACTCACTTTCTTCAGCAGCAGTATAGATTGTGCCTGGAAGTTTTGGATGTGCATGGGTGGTCTTTGCAGCAATGACAATATTTGCTCCATCCTTTGCTGCTTTCAGTGCAATGGCTTTGCCAATGCCACGGCTGGCACCTGTGATAAAAACTGTGCATCCTGCTAGCTTCCTACAACAGAACAAACATGACCCTGTTAGAAACCTCAATATTTTATTTACTAACCAGTATCAGTAGCTCATGCATATTTTCATAATACACATATTTCCTCCTCTCTGAAATTTTCTCTAAACCCACCTCTTGCCCATCTGATGGGTGATAACTCCACTGTACTCCCATTGCACAGTGACTTATAAATTATTTATGACAACTGCAGTTGGCTAGTCTTGCCGTGATTTGGCAAACAAAATCTGTTCAAATGCAAAGTAAATCTTAAAGAGAAAGGAGGACTTATAAACTACATAAACATGTATTTTTCCCTAAAGAAAAAGTATAAACAAGGCTTATTTTTGAGTGGTGGGATTATGCATACATTTTATATTCTTTAATATTTTTCAAATTTTTTACAATGACTGTATATCACTTAAAAGAAATGATCTAAAAACAAATAATTGTTCAATGGATCCTCATAGTAGCCAGGGTGGAAACAACCCAAATTTCCATCAACTGATGAATAAATAGAATGTGGTATAGCCAACGGTGAAATAATGTTCAGCAATAAAAAGCAACAAAGTACTGATATGTGCTACAATATGGATGAACCAAAAACATTTTGCTAAGTGAAAGAAGCCAGTCACAAAAGACCACATATTGTATAATTCCATTTATATGAAATGCCCAGAATACGCAAATCTACAGAAACACAACAAAGATTAGTGGTTGCCTAGATAAGGGAATGGGAGGAGTTAGGGGCTGACAACTGAGGGATCAGGGGTTTCTTTGGGAGATGATGAAAAAGTTTTAAAATTGACTGTGATGATGGTTGTACAACTCTGTGAATATACTAACAGCCACTGAGTTGTGTGTTTTAAATGTGTGAATTGTGTGATGTGTGAACTGTATCTCAGTAGAGATGTTAAACAAACAAACCTAGAAGGCTCTCAAGCAGCTAAGGGTGGATACAAACATTCTCTGGAGTACTATTCAGCTCTAAGAAACAACGGTATAGCACATCTTATATTTTCCTGGTTAGAGCTGGAACCCATACTATTAAATGAAGTTTCCCAAGAATGGAAAAACAAGCACCACATATACTCACCAGCAAATTGGTATTAACTGAGCAGCACCTAAGTGGACACATAGGTACTACAGTAATAGGGTATTGGGCAGGTGGGAGGAGGGCGGGTATATACATATATAACGAGTGAGATGTGCACCATCTGGGGGATGGTCATGCTGGAGACTCAGACTTGTGGGGGAAGGGGGGGAATGGGCATTTATTGAAACCTTAAAATCTGTACCCCCATAATATGCCAAAATAAATTTTAAAAAAATTCTCTGATTCAAAGGTACTGATAGTTCCCTGTGCCCATTTCATTCTTTATGTCCCTCCATCTTAACTTTAAATTTTCTCCTTATTCAGTTGTTAGGTGAGAAGGAAACATCTAAAAGTAAGATTATAGTGAGGGAAACCCACTTTCTTGCTTACTTTATAAAGGTAATAAAAAGGAGGAGGATGAAGAGAGGACAGCAAAAGTGACAATGACAGAGAAAAGGGACAGTGACCAGAGACAGTGGTAATAGATAAGCAGGCTTGTCAACAAAAGAACATAAGACTCAGAAGACTACATTCCAGAAGTAAGATGTCAGAGGGGAAAGTGGAAGAAGTGGATTTAAAATAAGGAATAACTGGTTTGGTATGAAGGAAGAAGAGCGGTGACGTGGGAAGGAGAGAGGTGGGAACTGTTTTTGGTATATAGCAAAAACACAAAAAGAATGTAAAATGAATATGTTCAGTTTAAGGACCAACATTAAAACAAAGAGTAGTGTATTCATTACCTGAGCCCAGAAATAGAATATTACAAATACCTGAGAAGCCACCTATTTCTGATTCCTTTCCCCACCAACAAAGTAAAAACTACTTTATTTTTTTTTTGAGGCAAAGTCATACCTAGAAAAACTACTTTAAATATTATTACTCATACCCTTGTTTTATTATTCCTAATATCTGTGTCTCTTTGTCTAAATCAGGGGTCAAAAAACTACAGTCCACAGGCCAAATAGGACCCACCACTTTTTTGTGTATGGCCCTACAGATGAACATTTGGGATCAATTTGATGATAGGGAATGCTAATTTCGAACACTAATTAGGTGAAACATTATTTCCCTGTTAGTGATTGAACTGTGTCCCCCCAGAATATATGTGGAAGTCCTAACCTTTAGTACCTCAGAATGTGATCTTAATTTGGAAATAGGATGTTGCAGATGTAATTACTTAAGATGAAGTCATATTAGAGTAGGGTGGGTGCTTAATCCAATCTGACTATTGTCCTTACCTGAGGGAGACTGTGTGAAGTCAGCCACATGGGGAGAATTCCATGCGATGACAGGCAGAGATTGAAGGGGATGCAGCTGCAAGCCAAGGGATGCCAAGGATTGATGGCCACCAGCAGAAGCAAGGAGGAAGCAAGGAAAGATTCTACCCAGAATTTCAGGAGCCCTGCTGACACCTTGATTTCAGAATCTAGCTTCCAGAATTGCGAGAATCAATTTCTGTTTTAAACTACCCACCTAGTGATACTTTGTTACAGCAGCCCTAGGAAACTACTATACTATCACCTCCCCTCGAAAATAGATTCCATTCCTCTCATTAGTAGACGCATATCATAAAAAATTGTACTCAATTACTTTGAATTTCAACAATAAAAAATATTGTGGAAATTAGTTTTCTCTCATTATATAAGTACCTACATAATATCTCCAATTTTACCTCTTGGCCTACAAAGCCTGAAATATTTATTATCTGGCCCTTTACAGAAAAATGCTGCCTAACCACACACATTGTTTAGTTTTGCCTATTTTGAACTTTATATAATAGATACAGTATTTGTTACTCTATGATTCATTTCTTTCACACAGGAGATATATCCATGTTAGTGCAAGTAGCTACACTTATTTTATTTTCACCAGTATATAATATTCCACTTAGGAACATATTATATTTATTCATTCTACTGTTTATGGACTTTCGGAGCAGTTCTCAGTTTTTTGTTGTTTGTTTTCTATTATGAACAATGCTGTTATAAATATTCTAGTGTACGTTTTCCAGTCACATGTTTAACAGTTTTTTTAGGGTATGTATCTCCTGGTGAAACAGAATTTCAAAAATGAGCTGAATGTATGAAAACAGACATTTTAATAATGTTTCTTCTGCAGATCCATGAGCATGGTATGTTTTTGCATCTGTTTATGTCCTCTGCTATTTCCTTCCTCAGTGTTTTGTAGCTCTCCCTGTAGAGGTCTTTCACCTCCTCAGTTAAATATATTCCTAAGTATTTTGTTTTCTTTGTTGCTATAGTAACACTCATATGCTGCTAGTGGGACTGCAAACTAGTAAAACCTCTATGGAAAGTAGTAGGGAAATACCTCAAAGAACTAAAAGTAGAACTACCATTTGATCCAGCAATCCCACCACTGGGAATTTACCCAAAGGAAAAAAAAGACATTCCATAACAAATGTTTACAGCAGCATAATTCACAATTGCAAAGATGTGTAAACAACCTAAGTGCCCATCAATACATAAGTGGATTAATAAAATGTGGTATATGTATACCACAGAGTACTACTCAGCCATTAAAAAAAAAGATGAACTAATACCTCTTCTATTAAGGTGGATGAAATTGGAGACCATTCTTCTAAGTGAAGTATCACAAGAATGGAAAAATAAACACCACATGTACTGACCATTAAATTGGAACTAATCTAACAAAACTTACGTGCACATATGGAAATAACATTCATCAGAAATCTAGCAGGTGGGAGGCAAAGGAGGGGATGGGTAAATTCATACCTAACAGGAGGAGGGGATGGGTAAATTCATAATCACACTATCTGGAATATGGGCACACTTATGACTTTGACTCAAATAGCATTGAAATTTTAAAAAGATAATAAAGATATATATATAGCAAAAAAAAAAAAAAAAAAGAATTATAAAAAGGGCTGGGCACGGTGGCTCATGCTTGCAATCCTAGCATACTGGGAAGCTGAATTGGGAAGATCCCTTGAGGTCAGGAGTTCAAGACCAGCCTGAGCAAAAGTGAGATCACATTTCTACAAAAAAATAGAAAAATTAGCCGGGCCTGGTGGCACATGCCTGTACCACCAGGAGGATTGCTGGAGCATAGGAGTTTGAGGTTACAGTGAGCTATGACACTACTGCATTCTAGCTGCGGTGACAGAGACTGTCTCAAAAAAAGGAAAGGAAAGGGGAAAGGAAAAGAAAGGGAAAAAGAAAGGGAAAAGAAAAGGAAATAGAAAAGGAAAAGAAAAGAAAAAAGAAATATAAAAAGACTTTCCAGGATCTGATAACATGCTCTCACCCATGACAAGAGTGAAAGAATCCCATCTGTTCTTATGTTAAAGAGGCAGAGCAATAAGAAGTAGGTATATACTATAACACACAATAGTATTTGAATTACTACACTATTACTACTACCAATAATAAATCTACTAAGTTCAGGATTCCTTTGCACTTTTTTTTTTCTTTAGAACAAGTCTCTCTAAAAATGTACAAGTTACTATGTTAAAAATTACTTGAATTAGTTCTTTTTCTCTGTATATTTATGTGATAAGTTTAATACATAGTTAAGTTCATTTGGCATTCAGTTTTATTTTTCATGTCCTCTCATCTTTGGTGAGGGACGTCAGAAAATATGTACATGGTGCAAAGTCAACATTTCATAAAAATGTACACTCAGTTGCCAGGTGCAGTGGCTCACACCTGAAATCCCAGCATTTGGGGAGGCCAAGGTGGAAGAATTACTTGAGGCCAGAAGTTTGAGACCAGCCTGGTCAACTTAGCAAGACAGCATCTCTACAAAAAATTTTTAAGAATAGCCAGGCGTGGTGGCATGTGCCTGTAGTCCCAGCTACTTGGGCAGCTGAGGCAGGAGTC
Source organism: Mirza zaza (assembly GCA_008750895.1). NCBI lineage: Eukaryota > Metazoa > Chordata > Mammalia > Primates > Cheirogaleidae > Mirza > Mirza zaza. The sequence continues at coordinate 4,926 of VSMD01083546.1, read as the reverse complement.
TGAGGCTGCAGTGAGCTATAATCCTGCCACTGCACATCAGCCTGGGTAACAGAGTGAGACCTTGTCTATAAAAAAAATAAATTTAAAAAAATGTACACTCAAAGAAGTCTGACCTCTTCCCTACCTGTAGGTGACCAGCTTCATTAATTTCTGGTTTTTCCTTTTTGTATTTTTTTTCAAAAATATACAAAAACACACACACATACTTATATAAAATACACTCTATGTATATGTATAATTTTCCCTTTTTTTACACAAAAAAGTAGTATACATAGAATATTAACCCTTTGCACTCGGATGTCGAGTGTAACTCGACACGGTTAACAAAAATTATAGAGATTAAAATTACTCTTTGAATGTATCAATAATTTGAAATATAAAAAAACCCAAATAAATAAGTTTGTATGAAAATAAACTCCAGTTTTTTGTTCTACTGCTGCGCTTTGTAAAATCTGGGGTATTTAAAAAATTAAATTCCGAGTAGAATAAAGGAATAGAGAAAAAAGCAAATGAGTACAAAGGGTTAAAGTGATTTTTAATGTAAGTATTTATAAGAAAATGTCCCAACGATTCCTTTAAAAAGCTCTATCCCTTTGCCTTTGGTATAGTTGGATTGATTCCCAGTAGGATAAAGGGCATTTTCTTCCTCACTCAGAGTTTCTGCTATTGCCAGGAAAAAAGACAAAGGTATCCTGGATATGTACTCCTATAAGGAAATCCTCCAGCTCCAAAGCATTAGTACCAGAATATAGAAGGCAAGAGCACTTCAAAGTAAGGTTCCAAATTTCTCAGTACTATTGACAGATGGCTAAAACTTGCTAATGCAGAGCTAACTTACACTTGAATTTACTAAAATTCCCTAGTAAGTCAACATCAGGTACATGTGATGAAATTTTTGTTAACTATTTTTAAAAGGAACGATTATTTTTTTAAAACTATACAAACTATTTTAAAGTTCATTTGGCAAAATAAACACCCAAGAATAACCAGGAAAATTCTGAAAAATAATCCAGATGAGGTGGGAACTACCCTTCCCAGTTACTAATACATTTTATAAATCTAGAGCAATTAAAATAGTCCGGTAGGTGCATGAATAGAACAAAGTGATAGAAAAGAAAGTCCAGAAATAGACCTCTATACATACAGGAATTTAACATATGATAGAGGTGGAATTTCTAACAGAAGAGAAAGGGTTAACGACTAGGTCAATGCTGCTGACACAAATGGGCAGCCATCTGAACCAAAATCAAGTGGGCTTCCTAACTCACTTCCTACAACAAAATAAATCTCAGGTGAATAAAGAAAATCTGAGGGTAAAAAATATATAAAATATATATCTTATAAAAATATAAGACCATAAAAATACTAGAAGAACACTAATTTAAAAAAAAGATCCTGGTTTAAGATGGACTTATAGGCTTATCACAAAAAAGTCCTTTAAGCCTTAAATGATTGATAATCTGGCTTCATAAACACATTTCTTCATGTTAAACAAATAGTATAATCAAAGTCAAGATGCAACACAAAAAAGTATAAAAAATATTTGTAACACACATGATAAAGGACAAATTTTTTAAATATATAGAGCCCTCAGAGATTGATCAAAAACCTTATTGGTAAGCCAGGTAAATAAAAAATACACAGATGACTTTAAACTAGGGTTTCTCAACCTATACACTATTGACATTTTGAACTAGATAATTCTTTGTTGTAGGGGGCTGCCTCTGCGTTGCAGGATGTTTACCAGCATCCCTGGACACACTAGATTGCCATTAGCATCCCCATTCAACTGTGACAATCAAAAATGCTCTCAGATATTAGCAAATGTCCTCTAGAGGTCAAATTATCCCTGGTTTATTTATTTTATTTTTTTTTTATTTTTTTTTTATTTTATTTTTTTTTATTTTTTATTTTTTTTATTTTTTTTTGAGACAGAGTCTTGCTTTGTTGCCCAGGCTAGAGTGAGTCCGTGGCGTCAGCCTAGCTCACAGCAACCTCAAACTCCTGGGCTCAAGCAATCCTGCTGCCTCAGCCTCCCAAGTAGCTGGGACTACAGGCATGTGCCACCATGCCCGGCTAATTTTTTCTATATATATTAGTTGGCCAATTAATTTCTTTCTATTTATAGTAGAGATGGGGTCTCGCTCTTGCTCAGGCTGGTCTCGAACTCCTGAGCTCAAACGATCCGCCCACCTCGGCCTCCCAGAGAGCTAGGATTACAGGCGTAAGCCACCGCGCCCGGCCTATTTATTTTATTTTATTTATTTTTTGAGACAGAGTCTTGCTCTGTCACCTGGCTAGAGTGCCATGGCGTCAGCCTAGCTCACAGCAATCTCAAACTCCTGGGCTCACGGGATCCTCCTTGTCTCAGCCTCTGGAGTAGCTGGGATTACAGACACATGTCACCACACCCAGCTAATTTTTCTAGTTTTTTATTTCTTGCTCTTGCTCAGGCTGGTCTCAAACTCCTGAGCTCAAGAGATCCTCCCGCCTCAGCCTCTCAGAGTGCTAAAGATTATAGGCATGAGCCACCGCCCCTGGCCATCCCCTGGTTTAAATATATAAAGAGATCCTCATTCACACTTGTGATGCAATAAATGCAAATTTTAACTACAGTAAGGTGCCATTTTTTTCTCTAATTAGAGTTTTATTATTAAATATTTTGCTGTTGGCCAATATGTTGGGTTAGGAAATTTCATTTAACCTTTTTGGTGTGCAATCCTTTCGGAGGATCATCTGGCAATATCTACTAAAATTTACAGTGAATGTACTTTTTGAATCAGCAATTTCACTTCCAGGAATCGGTCCTACAGATACAATCACAAATGTGCAAACAGATAAATTATGAGTGTAATGATAGGAGATAGAGTAACAACAACAACAAACTAGAGACAATCTGGTATCCAACAATAGAGAACAGGTTAAATAAATAAAGGTACATCCATTTACAGGTTGAGCATCTCAAATCTAAAAATCTGAAATCCAAAAACACTTCTGGTTCCAAGAATTTCAGATAATGGATATTCAAGTTGTAACAGAATAAACATTATGCAACCATTTAAGAGGAGGAGGAAGATCTACGTGTACTAATGATTTATCTCCCTGGGATCAGTGGGTTGTAGTCCCAGCAATTCTGGAGGTTGAAGGAGGATCATTTGAGCCTAGGAGTAGAGGCCAGAGACCAACCTGGACAACATAGGGAGACCTAATCTCTAAAAAAAAGTCTGTCCTAAGACATATTAAGTAAAAGTAGCATGGTCAAAAATAGAGATAGAGTTTGCTACTATTTTTTTACAAAGGTGTGTGTGTTTGAGTGGTATACAAAACATGTTATAAATGCATAAAATGAAAACATACCAGAAATTAACTGAGGTACTGGATTTTAAGGGTGGGGGTGGGGCTCAATTTTTACCTTACACTCTTTTGAATTGTTTTATGTCTTATGGCTATTTGCCTGTATGTTTCAGGCAAATTACACAATTTGACAGCTCATTCAGCTCAAGATACCAATACTCTACATAAACAGAAAGTACAGAAAGTACAATGGTGGTTGACAGGGGCGAGGGGTAAGGAGAAAATGGGGAGTTGTTTAATGCACACAGAGTTTCAGTTTTACAGGTGAAAAAGTTCTGGAGATAGACTGCACAACGATATGAATATACTTAACATTACTAAACTGTACACTTAAAAATGGTTACAATGGCAGATTTTAGGCGTACTTCACCACACTTAATTTTTAAGGTGAAAAAAAGATCCCCAAAAGATACCCATATTTTAAGATCGGTTTAGTTTGTTACTAATTTGGAAATCACTTTTTTAACACCCCATTGTTTTATTATTCCAGAATTGAGCGCTCGGAACAAGTGGCAACTCTCCAAGTTCTGGAGCTGTTCCAGTGACCTTTCACCTAGAACTTCCGCGCATTCGGCTTGTCACCCCGCGGTAGCCGAACTCAAGCAGGGCCAGCGCCAGCAGCGCGGTAAGCCGCTCCCGACCCTTCACCTGCGGAAGGTGTTTACACTGCTGCTGCAGGACACAACTCTGGGTTACTTTTCCCGCGTTGCCGTAGACTGTCTGCGCACAGCGTCTACCTCGCACGAGCTCGCAGCGCGCCAGGCAGCTTCGCCGACGCTCCCACCGCGCCGGCCGAGCCTCCCTCAGCGAGCCGCCCCGGTGCCACCGGGCCGCGCACTCCGCCCGGCTGGGTCTCTCCCCGTGGGACCCGCATCCACTTACCCGGTGTTGGGTAACATGACTTTCGCAGACCAGAGGACGTGGCGGCTGCGAGAGTGAAAAGCGGACCTTCCCTGCGCATCTAGCCCCGCCCCGAGGCCCCGCCCCCCGAGGCCCCGCCCCGAGGCCTGCGCGAGAGTCGGTGCTCAATGAAGCCGGAGATCGCTGAGTGCGCCTGCGCACGCGGTGGGCATCCGGCGCTCGGCGTTGATTTCCGCCACCCGGCCTGGGCCCTGGAAAGCGGCTTTCAGCTCAAGTGCCCTGAGGGGCGACTCCGCCCCGCCCCGCTTACGAGGCCGTACGGTGACAATCGGTCTGCCGCCGGCGTCTGGCTTGTGGAGAGCGTCAGCCGTTACGTACGCCTTTTCCCGGCCTCTAAGTGGGGTTCCTCCCATCGCCACTCTGTTCCAGCGCCAGCTCCGGGCCAGTGTGCCAGGAATAGTGCGCTAGGACCGACTTCTCGGCAGGCCCTGACCTGGGGTGCCTTGGCTCTGGGTCTTCTCCCCCAACGCCCGGGCGGCAGTCCGGCCGCTGGCGCTCCCTCGGAGGCCCCCCCTTAGGAACGCTTGACTTTCTGCCCGAAGCCGCCGGGCGTCGCGTTTCCACTCTCCCGCAGAGTCTGGACTAAAGCCAGCCTGACTTCCCGCATCGCTAGGGGTCACGCCTCAGTTCACGGCTGGACGTTGAGGTGTT
>VSMD01083541.1:0-17370 GCA_008750895.1 Mirza zaza | reverse complement strand
GTACTGTAACCTATAGCTGCTTCACTGCTACAACAGAAGTTAAGTAGTTGCCACAGACAACATATGTCCCAGGACGATTAAAATGTTTAATATATAGCCCTTTACAGAAAATGTTTGTCTACCCCACTGTATATGAATACACTGCAGTTTTTAAAAATCCATTCTACTGTTAATGAGCATTTGGGCCCTTTCCATATTATAGCTATTACATAGAAATTTCTATAAATATGTTTTGGTGAACAAGAACACAATTTTCTGTGGAATATTTACTCAGGAATAGAACTACTGAATCAGGCAGTATACTTCTATTTAATGTTTAGTAGAAAATGTCGAACATTTCTTCACAGTGGTGGTACCTATTTACATCTCCATTAGCATATATTAAAGTTCCTATTGCTCTACATCCTCACCAACACTTGGTATTGCCGGTCCTTTAAAATTTAGCCATTTTGACCAAGAATGAACACTAATGTAAACTAGGAACTGAGTGATAACGATTGCGTCTGGCTAGGTTCACCAAATGTAACAAATGTACCACCATGGTGGAAAGATGTTGACAACAAGGAAGGCTATGCATGTGTGGGGGAAGAGGATATATGGAAAGAGCTTCTTCATTTTAACACAGTGCAATTTATCAATTATTTCCTTCATTGTGTTATTTCCTATTTAATAATTAATCTTCCCTACTCAAAGATCGTGGAGATATTATCTTCTAAAAGTTTTATTATTTTGTCTTTCACATTTAGATCCATAATCCATTTAGAATTAACTTTTTGTGTAAGGTATGAAATAAAGGTCAATGTGTACTTAAAATGAATGTGTATTTTGCATATGTTGGATGTAATGTTTCACTTATATCAATTAAGTCAAGTTTCTAAATGGTACTCACATTTTCTATAACATGACTTTTTGGGTGTGCTTGCTCCATCTTGCACCTTTCTTAAGGTGTGCTAAAATCTCCCACTGCGATTATGAATGTGTCCATTTGGCTGTCAATTTTTGCCTTACGTATTTTGAAGCTGTATTATTTAGATGCATACAAATTTAGGACTATATCTTTTGGGGTAATGAAACTTGTTATGACTATAAATTACCCATCTTTATTTTTTTATATTCTTTTCTTTTCAGCAGAGAATTGAGTTTAAGCATCTTTATATCTCATAATTCTTTTTGCCTTAAAAATATACTTTGGGGCCGGGCGCGGTGGCTCAAGCCTGTAATCCTAGCTCTCTGGGAGGCCGAGGTGGGCGGATCCTTTGAGCTCAGGAGTTCGAGACCAGCCTGAGCAAGAGCGAGACCCCATCTCTACTATAAATAGAAAGAAATTAATTGGCCAACTAATATATATAGAAAAAAATTAGCCGGGCATGGTGGCGCATGCCTGTAGTCCCAGCTACTTGGGAGGCTGAGGCAGCAGGATTGCTTGAGCCCAGGAGTTTAAGGTTGCTGTGAGCTAAGCTGACGCCACGGCACTCACTCTAGCCTGGGCAATAAAGTGAGACTCTGTCTCAAAAAAAAAAAAAAAAAAAATATACTTTGGTTATTGACATAGTTACATCAGCTTTGTTGTGTTTGGTGTCAATATTTGTTTGAATCTACACAAATATTTACCCTTCCCATTGCTCTTCCTTCCTTCATCTCCAAGCTTCTTTTTGGAATCATTTTCCTGTGCCTGAAAAATTCCCTTTAGTATTTTCTTTAAAGCGGATCTGCTGACAATAAAATTTCTCAGTTTTCATTTATCTGATATTATCTTTATTTTACCTTCATTTTTATACAGGTTTATTGAGAGCTTTATTTATTTAATTTAATTATCACAAAATTCACCTATTTTAAATGTACACTTCAATAATTTGTTTTTTTTTTTTTCATTTTTGAGACAGAGTCTCAATTTGTCCCCTGGGCTAGGGTGCAGTGGTACCATCATAGCTCACTGCAACCTCAAACTCATGGGCTGAAGCCAACCGCCTGTCTCAGCCTTCCTAATAGCTGGGACTATAGAAGTGTGCCACCACACTTGGCTAAATTTTTCTACTTTTTGTAGAGACAGTGTCTCCTCCTGTTCAGGCTGGTCTTGAACTCCTGGCCTGAAGCAATCCCCCAACCTTGGCTTCCCAAAGTGCTAGGATTATAGGTGTAAGCCACCATGCCCCACCCTTATTATTCTTTTTTAATATAAATTTATACCTAGCCTTGTTCAAGAAGGGATTGAAGAGATTTAATAATCATGTAGATATGAAAATTTGTATACAAATTAATTATAATTCAGTATGAGTTGAAAATAGGTATGTACAAAGTTAAAGGTAGAATAGGAGAGTGATTTCTCTGGGGTGGATGAGTAAAAAAACTATTAAAGAAGTATTTCCTGTAAGGGTAATATGTGAACTGGATTTTGCTATCTAAAGGATAAAAAGGCCGGGCGCAGTGGCTCACGCCTGTAATCCTAGCTCTCTGGGAGGCCGAGGTGGGCGGATCCTTTGAGCTCAGGAGTTCGAGACCAGCCTGAGCAAGAGCGAGACCCCATCTCTACTATAAATAGAAAGAAATTAATTGGCCAACTAATATATATAGAAAAAATGAGCCGGGCATGGTGGCGCATGCCTGTAGTCCCAGCTACTTGGGAGGCTGAGGCAGCAGGATTGCTTGAGCCCAGGAGTTTGAGGTTGCTGTGAGCTAGGCTGACGCCACGGCACTCACTCTAGCCTGGGCAACAAAGTGAGACTCTGTCTCAAAAAAAAAAAAAAAAAAAAAAAAAGGATAAAAAGGAGCCTGGCAAGTAAACAACATGAAAAGATATTGCGGGCAGAGGAAACAGCATATGCAACTTGGTATTTATGGATATGAATTTTAAAGCTGAGAGCAGTAGCACAATGAAGACATTTAAGTGCCAAATTCTTGTCTGCCAAAGAATTTTAACTTTATCCTGAGGGGGTTAGGAACCACTGAGTAGTATTAAGAAAAATATGGAAATAATCAGATTTATATCTTAGAAAGATGAGAGATGACATTCTTTCCCTTGGAATCACTTACTTTGAAAATAACATAAGCCTGAAACTGTTGGTGGCAATCATTGCTGCCTCATGGAGAAAGTATGACCAAAAATGAAGCTAACACAGAGCAAAGCAGACCAAAGATAGGGGTGAAGAAAAGCAAAATCATTCTTTGACACCTTCTGCAAAGCCTTGTCTGAAATCAACAATGGCTTCTTAGACTTGTAGTGAATTCCTTATTTGCTAAGGAAAAAATGAAATAAGCAAGAAAAGAGGAAAGACTTTTCTTACAAGAGTAAAACTAGAAAGAGAATGAACTGGAGTCGAGAATGTACTGTAAAAATCCTATGGAGAGAGCAGTAGGAATGGATAGGAAAGAACAGATAGGACCTAGTGACAAGCCGCATGTTGGAAGTTTGGATAAGTTGATGGGCATCTAAACAAAAAATAATAGGAGACAGGTTTTGAACAGGTTTTAATTTTTTTTTTTAATGAGAGAAAGAATATAAATGAGATACCTATGAAACGGGAGACAAATTAATTGGAGAATTTAATAGGCTACTGGTTATATAGTTCTAGAGTTCCACAAAAACACTAGGCAGTCATTAGCATATAGTAACTGATTAAAAACCTAAGAGTAGATTCTGTCATTTTTGGATAAGTTATCAAAGTAATAAGTAAAGTAGGCTAAGGAAAAAACCAGGGAAGACCACAAACCCTTAAAAATTATAAAATAAGGCTCGGCCCAGTGGCTCATGCCTATAATGTCAGCACTTTTGGGAGACTGAGGCAGAAGGATTGCTTGAGCCTAGGAGTTCGAGACCCCTAGGCAACATAGTAAGACCCCATCTCTACAAAAACTAAAAAAATTAGCTGGGTGTGGTGGTGCGTGCCTATAGTGCTAGCTACTTGGGAGGCTGAGGTGGGACTTTTAATCTTCCTTTATTTGAAAGAGTCCTGAAGTCTTTTTTGTTTTTGCCTTTCATGACATTGACATTTTTGAAGAGTTTGAGCCAGCAGTTTCATCCTTTAGTTTGAATTTGCCTGATATTTTCACTATTCACTTCAGGTTAAGTATTTTTGACAGGAAAATTATACAGGTGATGTGCCCTCTCCAGTGCCTCACCTCAGGAGACATATGGTATCAGTTACAAAATTGGTGATGTGGTCAAAATTGAGGATTTGGTCAAAATTGATGATTTTTGTGTCATTTGGTTATAATGATGTCTACTCATTATAAAGGTATTTTTTCCCATTATAATCAATATGTTACCTTTGGAATGATACTTTGAAACTGTGTTCTCCAATAGTCTTTATTCAACTTTTTAGCTTCCACTGATGACTTCTGCCTGAATCAGTTATGCTTATTATAAAATGGTGATTTTTTATTTCTGTTATTTCCTCTATATTCATTAATTAGCATTCTTCTATTAAAAAAAAAACTTTCCTCTCCATCCCATTTCTACCCCATTTTTTATGTTTTAATTTTCTTTTTTTGTGCCAGTATGGACTCCAGAATGGATTCCTATCCATTTCTGCCATTATACATTTTGATGTTCAAATGTCTAAATCTAGTCAGGTTAGAACCTTTTTAAGATGGCTCCTATGTACAACTAGTATGTCCCTATCTGTTTAGCACTTTCACAATTTGTGGCACAAGTGGTCTGCTTGCCTTTTTCTTTCTTCTTTTTTTTTAGGCAGAGTCTTGGTCTGTTGCCCTGGTTAGAGTGCAGTGGCATCATCATAGCTCACTGCGACCTCAAACTCCTGGGCTCCAGTGATCCTCCTGCCTCAGCTGTCCAAGTAGCTGGGACTACAGGCATGCACCACCACACCTAGCTAATTTTTCTATTTTTTGTATAGATGGGGTCTTGCTCTTGCTCAGGCTGGTCTCAAACACCTGACCTCAAGTGATCCACCCATCTCCACCTCCCAGAGTTTTAGGATTACAGGTATGAGTTACCTTACCTTTTCTTATTATTTTGTGTTTTTTTATTGTGATAAAACATACATAAAACTTACTGTTTTCCTTTTTTTTTTTTTTTTAAAGACAGAGCCTCCTTCTGTCACACAGGCTGGAGTGCAGTGGCACAATCACAGCTCACTGTACCCTAGCATTCCTGTAAAGCCATCCTCCTGCCTCAGCCTCCTAAGTAGCTGGGACTATAGGCATGCACCACCATGCCCAGCTAATTTTTTCTGTTCTTAGTAGAGACAGAGTCTCGCTCTTGCTGAGCTGGTCTCAAACTCTTGAGCTCAAGAGAGCCTCCCGCCTTGGACTACCAGAGTGTTAGGGTTACAGGTGTGAGCCACCACGCCCAACCTAAAAAGTTTTTTAAATAAATAAAGGATAATCTTGGTACCTGCCTCCATTTTCCTATGTTTGGTCTCTTTGGTCTAAAGCTTCTCTAGTATAATTTCTCCAAAAGAAATAGCTTCTAGTCACCAACTGCCATCCAGGAATCATTTTTCTAACAAACTTAGTCTTTCATTCTGCAAAAATGACCTTTTATCTTCTTCACTCTTTAGACCTTCCCACCAGTCCCACAATCTTTACCCATATTTAGTGAGAAAGTTTCAATCATGAGAAGTAACTTCCTCCTATTTCCACCAACAAATTTATATACCCATCTTCTACTTCTTCCCTTCAGGTAAAGAACAAGGTCACTTTGAAGGTCAATACCTCTGTATCAGTGGTTCTCAATTGGAGCTGATTTTGCCCACACCTCCGCTAGGTACATTTTTGTCATGGGATACAGGTTGAATGCTACTGGTATCTAATGAGTAGAAGCCAGAGATAATGCTAACCATCCTGTGATGCCCAGGATAGCTTCCACAACAAAAAATTATCTGGTTCAAATGTCAATAGTGGCCAGGCATAGTAGCTCATGCCCGTAATCTCAGCATTTCAGGAGGCTGAGGTGGTAAGATCATTGGATCCCAGGAGTTTGAGGCTGCAGTGAGCTATGATTGTGCCACTGCAATGCAGCCTGGGCGACAAAGTGAGACCTTATCTCCAAGAAAAAAAAAATCAATAGTTCTGTTCTGAGGTTGAAATAGTTCTGCTCCACATGCTCTGAATCCTACTCACTACTATAGTCTCAGGAACTTAGCCCCATTATCTACTCTCATCTGTATCTTCAATTCTCCCTTTCCACTAGACCATTCTCATCACCATGTTAAATGTTCTAGTACTTTCTATTCGTTAAAAAATATTAAAATACACAACCCTCCCATGCCTTGACTTCTTATCTATGTTCAGATACTGTCATTCTCTAATACCCTATACCAAGCTTCAATATAAGTGCAATACATTCATATACATTTGAATATATTACACTCATAATTTTGCTTGTCTTCTCATTCACACTTTTTTCCCAAATTGTTCCACTGAGAAAACTGAGCAAGTTTCTTCTTTCTTGTTACCAAGAGGCTCATAACTAAATTCAATGATCAATTATGATAGTTATCTATAGACTATATTTTCCAGTTTAATTATCTGCACCCAGGCAACCCTTATGAATTATTTGGAGATTTCATTTTAAATAGTCAGTCATGTTCACTACCACATTCCCAGGAACACAGCTGGCATTCAAATATATGTTAATGAGTGAATCTCTGGCAAGGACTCAATTTATTATAAAGCTACCATATTTGAAGTATGGAACTGACTTATGTAAGAGATTATAGCTAGAATTTACATAGTAAAAGAAGACCTAAAATCAGTCTGTTGACTCACTTGTCTTTCCAGCAAGAAGTCTAGTTCAAAACCATTTCTAAAAAGAGAGTCACTACAGTTAATATGAGGCTGCATGTTGTCCATGAAAGGAAAGTGATCTGAGGAAGTCTTTCAGAGTAAGGTATTAGAAGGAAGAGTTTAAAAGAGTTTTGCAGCTGGGCGCAGTGGTACACACCTGTAATCCTAGCACTCTGGGAAGCTGAGGCAGGAGAATTGCTTAAGGCTAGAAGTTTGAGATCAGACTGGCAACATAGCAACACCCCGTCTCTACGAAAAGTAAAAAAAAATTAGCCAGGCATAGTGACACACACCAGTAGTCCTAGCTACTGTGGAGGATCACTTGAGCCAGAAGTTCAAGGTTGCAGTGAGCTATCTATGATCAGGCCACTGCACTCCAGCCTGGGCAATAGAGCAATACCTTATCTAAAAAATTAAAAGAGAAGTTTTGCATTTTGAAAAACCTCCACAGACAGATGGCACAATTTCTACATAAAGTCTGCCCAAGCTTCTACATTCATTAAATTCCTGGTCTCCCCTCCATTTGTATCCTCATTCCTGGTCCCACATAACCAAGTAGTCTTTGTTCTTTCTTCACATATACCCAGTCTTCTACAGTTTTCAAAATTCTTTACAACCCTATGAGGTAGAGAAGACAAAAATAATCCCTACCTGAGATTCACAGAAGTTAGATTTTGGTCCAGAATTGCACTATCAGTGGAACTTGCACACAAATTTACTCCTGGTCAGGAATAGGCTCCAGCTTTGCCAGGTAAGTTCTCAACTTAAGTGTTCTCTAGTAAGAAGAAAAGGATCAGCTCAAGTGGTGGTAAGGAGAGGGGAACTTTATATGACTCTCCTCTCAACAAGTCAGTATGATGCGATTGTTTCTGTCTTGCAGCCATCTCCTGGTAAATTTGTATACCATTTCCAACTACATACCAAATATTTCACTACAACTGAAGTTCCTTTCACTATCTGCAACAAATACACGAAAGGGCCTGTCAACATTTATAAGGGGAATGCTGCACAAGACAGTGAAGTAATCAGAAAAGTCAAAGTGAATGACAGCCATCAAGTCTCCCAAGGTGTGAGGGCCCCAATAATTTCAGAATATTGTCTGGGTCAAGGCAGAAGAGAGAACTTGCCTCCAGTGTACCCTCTCAACAATGTAGCTACTGATGGTCTCAATCATCTAAAAACTAGAAATGTTCTCTCAAACAACACAAAGCCCAGTATACCATGGCAGCTGATGCCTGTAATCCTAGTACTCTGGGAGGCTTACGTAGAAGGATTGCTTTAAGCCAGGAGTTTGAGGCCAGCCTGAGCAAGAGAACTCATCTCTACTAAAAATAGAAAATAGCCAGGCATGGGAGCATGTGCCTGTAGAGCATGTGCCCAGCTACTTAGGAGGCTGAAGCAGGAGGATTGCTTGAGCCCAGGAGTTTGAGGTTGCAGTGAGTTATGATGATGCCACTGCACTTAACCTGGGGCAACAGAGTGAGACTGTCTCCAAAAACAACAAAAAAAGCCAGTAAATAGAAGGAGAACTCTGGGAATTGATGCTTACACAATCAGTGAAGAGTAAAAGTTCACCTGGTAACACTCCAGGAAATACTGGACTAAACTGGTATATTGCACAAGCAAACTCAATAAGCCTAAAGATGAGATTAAGTGACTGACAGACATGATTCAGACGTTTCAAGTTTAAAGGTTCTTTTGTAAATGCTGGAGGCAAAGACATAAGCATATTTGGGTTTCTACATAAGCAACTTGGGTTTCTACCTCTTATTCTGCAGCTTCAAATTAAGGATTTCTAGTTTGGGGGACGTAATCATGTGAGATCGTGGACTGGGCAATTTCTGGGCCTCATGAGCTCAAAGTCCAGCCAACAATATGAGTGACAAGACGTAAAGATTTGCCAGCACAGTTTTGGAATGGATGATCTCTATGTCCTCAATACTGTACAGATTTACAACACCACTGCAAGCAGACTAGTAGAAAGGAAGACAAATAGCTGGATGCAAAAAAGCACAGGTTGAACCTTTCAGATCAAAGGGCAACAACTCTGCACCTCTAAGAAGTAAATAAATCAGCTTTGGCTTGCCTGTTTTTGTACTACCCACACTTATTTATTATAGCATTTTCATAGTTATGAAATGTAACATATAGAAGAATACATAAAACATAAGTTCAACTTATTTATAAATTCATGTAACAATTACCAGAAATACAACTGTTAGTATTTTAGAAACCCGTGTATCCTACAGCTCTCCCCACCCCTTCTCCAAAACCCAAATCCTGACTTATATAATAATTATTCCAGACTTTTCTTTATATAACCATCTATATTTATATATGTCCCTGGAAAATATATGTTTGATTTGACTTGTTCTTGAGTTTTATGGAATCATACTTTGGATGTAATTATAAGGCTGGTGGTGGGCCCCCTCCCTTCCCTAGATCAAAAAAGAAAAGGTTCATGAGACCAGACCTGCCAAGGACAAAACTACCAGGCCCCGCTGAGAGGAACCACACCCAGATGTCCACCTGGATAAGAGAACTTTTCGGCTCTTGGATTCCACAAATACCTCCAGCCCCTCCTAAAATCCCCAGCTCTTCCCTCCAAAAGTCCCTAGCCAGGCCCAAAGGGTATAAAAGGCCTCAGCCCCTTCAAACACCGGCGACTTCTGGGGCCCCAGAACCTTGTCCACGAGTGCATAATAAAGCCAAGTGGTTTGGCCCCCACTCTTTCTCTCTCTGTGTCTGTCTTTTCTTTTTGCCGCCACCGAAAAACCTTACATTTGGTGCCGAAACCCGGGAGGGGAGTCTTGGCTGCGCCGGCCTGCCACAGGGGACCTCCACCGGACGCCAGTCAACCAATTGGCCTGGGTAAGTCCCTCTGCCCTTGTGTTCCTAGCCCAATGTGTCCATTCCAGGGTCTTTGTCCATAGTCCAAGTCAGAGATCCTCCACCATAAGGACCTGAGTGTCTCGGGGACGCCCGAGCCCCTCAGTCAGTCCTTCCATCCATAAGGATTTACAAGGACCTGAGTGTCTCGGGGGACACCTGAGCCCCTCAGTCAGTCCTTCCATCCATAAGGATTCATAAGGCCCTGAGTGTCTCAGTGACGCCTGATCCACTCAGTCAGTCCTTTCCAAGGTTCAGAGCCTTCTCTCCAAGGCCTGATAGGTGACCTGGGATGCTGGCTCCCTGATCATGTCCTTCCCTCATTGGACTAGGACACCATGGGCAGTCAACCCTCCAAAATCAAATCTAACAAGCCTCTGGGCTGTCTCTTAGCCAATCTTGCAGCCCTGGGCCTCAAGTCTGATATCCGGCCCAAGCGACTCATTTTCTATTGTAACACCGCCTGGCCGATGTACGAATTAGGCAATGGGTCACAATGGCCTAAAAATGGGACTTTCAATTTCAAAATCTTACAAGATTTTGATAATTTGTGTCACCAAAATGGCAAATGGTGGGAGATCCCTTATGTCCAGGCTTTCTTCCATCTGCGCTCCCGTCCTTCCCTCTGTCAGACCTGTGACCCGTCACAAATCCTCCTTGCACTGAGTTCTCCACTGTCCTTGGCCTCTTGGTCTACCTCTCAGCCAAAGGACCCGTCAGAAAACTCTTCCACCTTTTCTGACCTGCCTGACTCCCTTACCTCTCCCCCTACTCGGCCTCCACCATATCTAGGTCCTCCTCCTCCTAGTGCCCCACCGTCCTTCACTACTGCTTGTGCTGGCTCTCTGCCAACATCCCCTGTTAGTCACCACACTTGATCCCACACAGGGCCCTCAGGCCAAACCCTTCTCTGTCCCCTGAGAGAGGTAGCCAGTGCCGAAGAGGTTGTGCACGTCCATGTTCCCTTCTCTCTTTCTGATCTCTCTCAGATTGATAAGCATTTAGGCTCCTTTTCTAATGACCCCACGGCCTACACCAAAGAGTTTCGCTATCTTACACAAGCATATGATTTGAGCTGGCATGACATTTTTGTTATTCTGGCTTCTACTCTTACTACTGATGAAAAGGAACGTGTCTGGACAGCAGCTCAGGGACATGCTGATCAAGTCTACCTAACTGACCACACCATGCCGGTCGGGGCTGAGGCTGTCCCACGCAGTGAGCCAGGGTGGGAATACCAGCCAGACACCCCCACCAGCCAAGATGGTAGAACCCACCGAGATCACATGCTGCAATGCATTCTTGCTGGTCTCCAGGCCGCTGCCTATCGGGCAGTTAATTTTAATAAGCTTAGAGAAATCACTCAAAAGCCAGATGAAAATTCTGTGGCCTTCCTCAGCCGCCTTACGGATGCTCTCATCCAACACACCCGCTTGGACCCCACTTCCCCAGCAGGGGTCACCGTCCTTGCAACTCACTTTATTACTCAGTCCTCCTCTGACATTAGACACAAACTTAAAAAGGCAGAAGAAGGCCCTCAGACCCCCATCCGAGACCTGGTGAACATGGTGTTTAAAATCTTTAATTCCCGGCCGGGCGCGGTGGCTCAAGCCTGTAATCCTAGCTCTCTGGGAGGCCGAGGTGGGCGGATCGTTTGAGCTCAGGAGTTCGAGACCAGCCTGAGCAAGAGCGAGACCCCATCTCTACTATAAATAGAAAGAAATTAATTGGCCAACTAATATATATAGAAAAAATTAGCCGGGCATGGTGGCACATGCCTGTAGTCCCAGCTACTCGGGAGGCTGAGGCAGCAGGATTGCTTGAGCCCAGGAGTTTGAGGTTGCTGTGAGCTAGGCTGACGCCACGGCACTCACTCTAGCCTGGGCAATAAAGTGAGACTCTGTCTCAAAAAAAAAAAAAAAAAAAAATCTTTAATTCCCGAGATAAACAGGCAGAGGCCCAAAGGAAAGCTCGTGTCCACCAAAAGGCACACCTGCAAGCCCAAGCCTTGGTTGCAGCCCTGTGGCCAGTGGGGCCTGGAAAGCCATCAATCTCATCTAAAGCAACCAGCCGCACTCTGCCAGGCACCTGCTTCAAATGTGGTAAGAAAGGCCACTGGGCCAAATGCCCGCAGCCATGTCAGCCCAATAAGCCTTGTCCAGCCTGTGTTTAAGAGGGACACTGGAAGAGTGATTGCCCCTTGAGACAAAAGTCTAGAGGGTTAGTCCTTCCACCCCCAGACATGCCATTAACCGTTTTGGGCTTGGCTGCAGAAGATCGACGAAGGCCCGGCTTTGCCACGCCGGTCACCCTCGCTGAGCCCAGGGTAACAATCAAGGTAGTGGGTAAGACAGTGTCCTTTCAGGTTAACATGGGGGCTACCTATTCTGTCCTGCCTTCTTTTTCAGGCCCTACTTATCCTTCCCAGGTGTTGGTTATGGGTATTGATGGCAGTCCTTCATGGCCCCCTACTACTGGTCCTCTGACACATCTTATAGATGACTGTCCCATCACCCACTCCTTCCTTATCATGCCCTCCTGTCCCGTTCCACTTTTAGGAAGAGACTTATTAGCCAAATTAGGCACCACACTCCACTTTTCCTCAGGGACATCCGCCCTTCTCTTTCTATGCCTCTCTTCAGATTCCTCACCCCTGCCCTCCGCCTCTCCCAAGATGTGCCCTCTCCCGCCTAAACTTGCAGACTCTGGAGTTTGGGACACCTCTACCCCAGTAGTGGCCACACACCACACCCCTGTCCTCATTTGACTTAAAGACCCTTCATCCTTCCCTTCCCGCCCCCAGTTCCCTATTTCAATGACCCACTGCAGAGGTCTAAAACCCATTACAAAATGTCTTCTGTGTGAAAAACTTTTAATCCCAACTAATTCTGCCATTAACATACTCATTCTCCCGGTAAAAAAGCCAAACAGGTGCTACCGGTTGGTCAAGGATCTGAGGCTTTTTAATGAGGCTGTTGTCCCCATACACCCTGTGGTGCCTAATCCCTACACTTTACTTTCTCATATTCCGCCCTCCACTGCTGCTTTTCTGTTCTGGACCTCAAAGATGCCTTTTTTGCTGTCCCCTTAGACCCAGCCAGTTACAATCTCTTTGCTTTTACGTGGGGAGATCCTGACACAAATACATCTAGACAACTCACTTGGACCATCCTGCCCCAGGGGTTTTGGGACAGCCCTCACCTATTTGGTCAGGCTCTGGCCCAGGACCTACTCCAATGTCCCTTACAGCCTAGCACTGTTCTCCAATATGTTGATGATCTACTGCTCTGTAGTTCCTCTTTACGGCACTCTAAGACCCACACTGCCTCTCTACTTAACTTCCTTGTTTCCAAGGGCTGTCGAGTGCCCCCCTTCAAAGTCCAGCTGTCCAAGCCCACGGTCAGTTATCTTGGGCTTCGTCTCACCCCCATGTCCCGGGATCTCACTGTTGACCGCCAATGGGCTCTTCGAGATCTTCAACCACCCACGACTGCTGAACAGATTCTGTCTTTTCTTCGATTTGTTGGTTTCTTCCGACACTGGATCCCTAACTTCTCTTTCCTTGCCAAACCCCTCTATGACGCAGCCCCTGATGCTGGCCCTTTACTAAACCCTCAGGCTGTCGGCCTTGCATTTCTAAAGCTTTGTGACACTATACTCCAGGCACCACCTCTAAGACTCCCTCATCCTGAAAAACCCTTTTACCTCTACACAGAGGAGCGCCAGAGCCTGGCCCTCAGTGTCCTTGCCCAGCCTTTAGGCTCCTGGAGCCCGCCCACCTGTACTCCAGTGGCTTATTTATCCAAACAACTAGACATCACAGTCCGTGGCTGGCCGCCTTGCCTTAGGGCACTGGGCCCCACAGCCTCTCGCCAGGGAAGCACTAAAGCTTTCCCCAGGACAGGACCTTCATGTCTTTTCCACCCATCGCCTTCAGGATCTCCTAACTCACCACTCGTTGGCGCTCTTCTCTCCCTCTAGATTACAGGAATTCCAACTCATATTCATAGAAAATCCCAAGATTACCCTGACACAGTCTCCTACTTTAAACCCTGCTACTTTGCTGCCCATCCCATCCTTAACCCTCTCCTCTCACTCCTGCCCTGAGACGGTCGATGCCACCACCACCTCTAGGCCCGACCTCTCGGACCAGCCCCTGTCAGACGCAGACTTAACACTGTTTGCTGATGGCGGCTCGACCATGGGAGATGACGGCAAACACCAGGCGGCCTATGCCCTTGTCTTGGCCTCTCAGGTTACAGAGGTGTCCTGCCTCCCCAAAGGCACCACTTCCCAGAAGGCAGAACAGACTCTGGCCGGACAACTTGTTTCTTCTCATCCCCATAACCCCACTCTCACCTCTTGGTTAAATATCATACAGCACACCCTCACCTTCCTAAATTCCTCTGAAATAATCCCTAATATACCCCACTGCTTCCTCTGTGCCTCCCTTCAGCAGCCCCTGCTGGCTGCTGTCCCTCTAAACTATTCCAACCCCCAAACTCCCTCAGGCTCCACTCCGCTCACTCATGTTCCCCTTTGGGAACCTGAGCCTACAGGCCAACCCTATGCAGATCGCGTGTGCTTTCTCAGCTCCCACACTGATCCTCACCTACAACTTCATAGACGCCGCCTTACCAACCATACTGTGACCACAACCACCTCCTCTGCTCCGGGACAGTTCTTCTGGTGCAACGGAACACTTACCCGCTGCGTCAATACATCCACCCCGGGTTCTTGTTTCCCTGTCATGGTTGTCCCTCAATTAACTCTATACAGTGAGTATGAGTTTGAATGGCTTCTCCCAGGGCCCCAGCCAAGACTAGCCGTCTTTCTACCTGTCATGGTAGGTCACAGCTTGGACTCTTCCATTGTGGCCTCAGGGCTCGAGGGAGGTTCCCTGGGCCACAGTGTCATTTCTGCCCAAGAATTTGCAGATCCGCTGATGGCTGGAAAAAGAAAAACCTGCCTTTTCCTTCATAAAAAATTCTGCTGCTGTCAGTGAATTGGGCCTTATGGAGCAGAAAATAGACAAGCTCACCAACCTGAGTAAAGACCTGCACGACTGCTGCCGCTGGAATGTGTCCCCCTTTGGCTGGATACAATTTCCTTTGGCTACCTGGCCATTGCCACTTATAGGACCCGGTGTCATCATCTGCCTAATCTTTCTGTTTGTTCCCTGTCTTTTACGGTTCTTCCAGCGCTGCCTACAAGAGCTGTCACAAGTGGCAGTAAACCAACCACTTCTTCATCCATACTATCCACTACCAATCACCCCTCCACCAGCCAACCCGGCCTATAACCCCTAACTATGCCCCCTCCTAGCAGGAAGTAGTCAGAAAGAGCGGCGTCCATCATAACCAAAAGGCCGGAATGTAAGACTGGTGGTGGGCCCCCTCCCTTCCCTAGATCAAAAAAGAAAAGGTTCATGAGACCAGACCTGCCAAGGACAAAACTGCCAGGCCCCGCTGAGAGGAACCACACCCAGATGTCCACCTGGATAAGAGAACTTTTCGGCTCTTAGATTCCACAAATACCTCCAGCCCCTCCTAAAATCCCCAGCTCTTCCTGCCAAAAGTCCCTAGCCAGGCCCGAAGGGTATAAAAGGCCTCAGCCCCTTCAAACAGCAGTGACTTCTGGGGCCCCAGAACCTCGTCTACGAGTGCATAATAAAGCCACGTGGTTTGGCCCCCACTCTTTCTCTCTCTCTGTCTTTTTGCCGCCGCCGAAAAACCTTACAGTAACCTCACTTAACTTTTTTCACTCAGCATTATTCTCTACATGTATTCCTAAATATATGTATGGCAAACATTTTTTTCACTCCTGTACAGCATCACAATGATTTCTATATGATGACATATCCAGCAAGTAATGATGGACACGTGTATGGCAATCATTTTTTCACTACTATATAGCATCATAATGATTACTGCTATATGATGACATAAGCAGTCAAGTCCTGATGGACACTTTGAATATTTCCAATTTGTGACTATAATGAACCATTCTGCTATATTATTTTATATTGCTCCGATGAACACTTCTAAGTTCCTCTAGGGTAATGCTCTCTAATATAAACATAATGGAGGCTGGGCACAGTGGCTCACGCCTGTAATCCTAGCACTCTGGGAGGCTGAGGCAGGAGAATCACTCAAGGTCAGGAGTTTGAAACAAGCCTGAGTAAGAGCAAGACCCTGTCTCTACTAAAAATAGAAATTAATTGGCCAACAAGAAATATATAGAAAAAATTAGCTGGGCATGGTGGCGCATGCCTGTAGTCCTAGCTACTTGGGAGGCTGAGGCAGAAGGACTGCTTGAGCCCAGGAGTTGGAGGTTGCTGTGAGCTAGGCTGATGCCACAGCACTCTAGCCCAGGCAACAGAGTAAGACTTTGTTTCAAATAAATAAATAAATAATAAATAAACAATACAATCTTAAATTTTCCAGAAGCTATATTTTTTATATTAAAAATATTTTTAAAAAGTAAATTTTTAATATTTTATTTAATCTATTTACTTCAACATGCAATAATTATTAAAAATTGAGATATTTTACATTCCTTTTTCTTACTAAGTCTTCAAAATCCAGTATCTTACATTTAAAATACATCTTATTTTGGACCACCCACATTTCGAGGGTTCAATAACTATTAACACATGGTTAATGGCTACTATATTTGAACAACGCAACTTGAGAATATATTCCAGAGTGGAAATGGTGGATCATAGAAAATTATTTACCATTTTTTATTCCCACAGATTAATAAAGTTCTTGTTCCAAATATTCCTCTAAAACCTGCCATCTGATGTTTTCACTTTGCTAATGTAGGTTTTATGCACTATTTCACTGAAATATTAATTTTCATCTCCATTTCATCTTCATTAATTTTCATCTTTCAACATTATTAATCAACCTTGATTAATAATGTTGAATATCTATTTGTTTTCTATCATTTGGACTTCCTTTTGTAAGATGCATGTTTGTCTTATAAGCAGTTTTCTACTGAATTGTTTTTGAACAGTTACAAGCACTTACTGTTTCATAGACATTCTTTTCTTAAAGAGATGGCGGGAGTCTCACTTTGTTGCCTAGGCTGGAGTGCAGTGGATTCACAGCCACAACTATCATGAACTACAACCTCAAACTCCTAGGCTCAAGGGATTCTCCCACCTCAGCCTCCTGAGTAGTTATAACTATATACTTGTATAGCTATACAAGTACACACCACTGCACCCAGCTTATAGACATTCTTAATGCCCAGACTGTTTTCGATTTGGGGATTCTTTTACGCATTCTTTTAATTGATATATATATATATAATTTGTTGGGTACATGTGCTTTCTTAATACCTGTATAAAATGTGAAGTGATCAAATCAGGGTAACTGGGATATTCATTATCACAATTCTACTGAATTTTTTTTTTTTTGGAGACAGAGTCTCACTTTATTGCCCAGGCTAGAGTGAGTGCCATGGCGTCAGCCTAGCTCACAGCAACCTCAAACTCCTGGGCTCAAGCAATCCTGCTGCCTCAGCCTCCCAAGTAGCTGGGACTACAGGCATGTGCCACCATGCCCGGCGAATTTTTTCTATGTATATTAGTTGGCCAATTAATTTCTTTCTATTTATAGTAGAGATGGGGTCTCGCTCTTGCTCAGGCTGGTCTCGAACTCCTGAGCTCAAATGATCCGCCCACCTCGGCCTCCCAGAGAGCTAGGATTACAGGCTTGAGCCACC
>VSMD01083538.1:0-11112 GCA_008750895.1 Mirza zaza | reverse complement strand
CCTGTCTTTTTGATAAAAGCTATTTTAACAGAGGTAAGAGGATATCTCATTGTAGTTTTGATTTACATTTCTCTGTTGACTAATGATATTGAGCATTTTTTCATGTACATGTTGGCCATTTGTATGTCTTCTTTTGAGAAATGCATATTCAGATTCATTATCCATTTTTAATCAAATTATTTGATTATTTCCTATCAAGTTGTTGAAGCACCTTATATATTCTAGTTATTAATCCCTTGTCAGATGGGGAGTTTGTGAATATTTTCTCCCATTCTGTTGGTTGTCTCTTTCCTTTATTGATTGTTTTCTTTGCTGTGGAGAAACTTTTTAGCTTAATGTGATCCTATTTGTCCAATTTTGCTTTTGTTTTTTGTCGACTATGCTTTGGGGTAGTCCTTGCCCAAACCAATATCCTGGAGTGTTTCTCAATGTCGTCTGTTAGTGGCTTCATAGTTTCAGGTCTTAGATTTAAATCTTTAATCCATTTTTTATTTGATTTTTATATATTACAAGAGATATACAGATATCCAATGTATGTGTATATATATATATATATATATATATATATATCCATTCTTCTGCATATGGATATCCAGTTTTCCCAGAGACTGTAATTCTCCCAATGTATGTTCTTGGAAACTTTGTGAAAGATAACTTCACTATAGATGTGTGGACTTATTTCTGGACTCTCTATTCCATTGGTCTATGTGTCTGGTTTTTTTGCTAGTAACATGTTGTTTTGGTTACTCTAGCTCAGTAGTATAATTTGAAATCATGTAATGTGATTCCTTCAGTTTTGTTCTTTTTGCTTAGGATGACTTTGGTTATTCTAGGTTTTTTTATGGTTCCATGTAAATTTTGGATTATTTTTTTTCTATTTCTGTTGAATTTCATTGGTATTTTCATTACATTAAATCTGTAGATTGCTTTGGGTAGTATGAATGTTTTAACAGTATTAATTCTTTCAATTCATAAGCATAGAATATCTTTATATTTCTGTCTTCAATTTCTTTCATCAATGTTTTATACTTTTCATTATAAAGATATTTCACTTGTTTAGTTAAGTTTATTCCTAGGTATTTTATTTTATTTGTAGCTATTGTAAATGAGATTGCTTTCTTGGTTTCTTTTTCAGATTGTTTACTTTTGGCATACAGAAATGCTACTGATTTTTATATCCTTCAACTTTACTGAATTTTCAGTTCTAATAGATTTTTTTTTGTGTGTGGAATCTTTAGGTTTCTCAAGGTATAAGATCATATCATCTGCAAATAGGAATAATTTGACTTTTTCCTTTATAATTTAGAGGCCCTTTATTTTTTTCTCTTGTCTGATTGCTATAGCTAGAGTCTTCAGTACTATATTGACTAACAGTGTTAAAAGTGGGCATCCTTGTCTTGTCCAAGATGTTAGAGAAAAGGCTTTCAGTTTTTCCCCATTCAGTATGATACTAGTTGTGGGTTGGTCATATATGACTTTTATTGTGTTGAGGTCAGTTTCTTCTATACCCAATTTTCTGAGAATTTTTGATAATGAAGGAATGTTGAATTTTATTTAATGCTTTTTCAGCATCAATTAAAATGATTACATGGTTTTTGTCCTTCATTCCATTGATAGGATGCATCACATAGAGTTGCATATGTTGAGCCATCCTTGCATCCCAGGAATGAATCCCACTTGATCATAATGAGTAATCTTTTTAATGTATTGTTGAATCCAGTTTGCTAGTATTTTGTTGAAGATTTTTACATTTATGTTCACCAGAGATATAAGCCTCTAGTTAAAACTGAGCAACTAATAAAATTTCAATCATATACCTCTAGTCAATTAAATACTTTAAGATACTAGTCATTCATTAGAGAAGTTTGAGTTTTTATCTTACTGTTTTACATTGTACAATTGATTAAATTTTCTATGCCTTTGATATCCTAGTACTTTTACTTTTGAATAAATTATAAAACATTGTTTGATTAGAGAAGGTAGAGATATCATTCACAAATGAATTTCCCCTTTTGTATTTTGTTCTTTTAATTTACTATAACTGTACAGAAACAATTTCTGGTTTGGATTCTGATCCAGAATAATAGTTGCATTTAGCAGTCATGTTCCTTAGTCTCCTTTATGTTGAAACAGATCTTCAGTCTTTGCTTTTGTCTTTGACTCTTGAAGATAACCAGTGTACTATTTTGCAGAATGGTTTTTAAATTGAGTTTGTGTTAAGTTTACCCATGTTTCCATCTAGGTTATGAATTTTTGTTGAGAATGTCATAGAATTGATACAATGTCAAACTCAATGCATCACATCAGGAATCTAATGTGATATTAATTTTACCTTTTATTGGTGATGTTAACTTTGATAATTTTGATAATGCACTGCCAGACATTTGTAATGAGAAAAAAAAGCCAATTCCACTTAAGAATGTCTTCAATGAAGCAGTAAAAATTAATTTTATGAAATCTTGAGCATGCGAGTACATGTCTATGTGATATTCTGTTACAAAATGGTTAGTATTTAAGCACTTCCATTACGTACTTAAATATAATGGTGGTCATGAAGAAAAGTACTTGTGTGCTTCTTTCTTCATATAAAAACCACTTTCATATAAAATGCCAATTGATAGGCAGATTACAGGTATTCATATATTGGTACTTGGTAGATGTTTTCTCAAAAACTGAACTAAGTTCCACAATTCAAGAAAACAATTAGCAGTATTTATTATTAATGATAGGATTCAATCTTTCAAATGAAAATTTTAATTTTGGAAAACTTGTATCTACCACCTTAAGGTTGACAGCTTCTCAACACTAAAAGGCTTTTCTGATGAGAGTTATGACATTAACAAATGAGTCATAAAAATGTTTTATAATGAAATGAATCACCATTATGAACAGCTGTGTAATTCAGCAAACCTATATTTTCTGAATAACCAAAGCATGATATGAAGGTCATGCATAAATAAAAGTGTCATTTAAACATGCAAAATAAACCAATGGATTTTCACATAGCAGAATACAAAAACTTTCTTGTTATGCTTTTATATTCCATATAGCATATGGCCTACTGTTGAATTTTTCTATAGCATCAAAAACAATATCCACCATTATCTAGAATGCCAATTAATATAGTCCTCTCTTTCCCAACTATGTATCAGTGTGAATGAGGCTATGTATAAATTCATACATATGAACTATGTATATATGAACTATGTATATATGAACTATGTATACATATGTATGAACTATGTATAAATTCATACATATATATTTACTCAAAACAAAACAACATATGACATTAGTTTAAGTACAGAAGCAGATATGAGAATCTGACTAAGGATAACCCAACCAAAAGAATAGAGAGGGTTTCATCTTCAATTATGAGACAAGGGAGGATAGATTTATAGTCAAAAGTTTTGGAGAAAGGAGAAGGAAGTGATCACATGCAAGGAGACTTACCAATTCCATACTTTAGGTACAAGCTCCTTCTACCAAACTCTTTACTTCTTTCATTCTTAACACTTTTGAAGCCTTGCTTTGCACTTAGAATTTTCTCATTACACGGAGAAGGCATTTAGAGAACAGTCAAATCTTGAACTTTTATCTTCTCCATAATTTAAGTAACATTTATCTTGGAATTCTCTATAACAGGACATGAAAAATGAAGATTAATCCAAATGTTCTGTGGTTCTATAGTATAATTTGTATTCCAAAATTATAATAATTATAATTACTTAGTACACTTTCATAATCACCTACACAGTTTCTTTTCAACTTTATGTTGTTATATAGGTATACAAGGATTTATAAAAAAATTTGAACATATACAAAATCTACAAAAAATTTAATATTCTGATTGTGTCTGCTTGTTTTATGAAATTAGGAAGTCAGTATGTATTTGGTGTTTTCAAAATATGAAAAGGACATATCTTAGAAGCACAAATATGGGGAAAAATTACTAGCACAGTTCTGCTCTCCTCACAAAAAGAGAGTTTATACCACCTCACGTGGTAGAAATAACCAATGACTCCAATACAAAAAGAAGCAGAAAGTACTTGTCATTGTTTAATCAGTAACTTCCAGATGTAGAATTCCCTGGAAAATAAAATATTTTTATTTTAAAATATCAACTTGTTTTATTTCTATTTAATGATCTTTAAATGAAAAAAGAGGTATTCAGCAAAAGTAGCAGAAAGGTGTAATTACTTGAGATATAAAAAATAAAATCAAACGTATCAAAGATCTTGTGTGGCAGTATATTTCTCAAGATATTATTCTGAATGCCTACTTCAGCATTAAAAAAACAAAAAATGAGAAGGGAAAAATGAGATTAGACAACTGGGTAATAACTGTAAAGGACACTGTTTTTAACAAATTCAACTGCTGTTTATTTTGGAATCTAAAACATCATAATGGGATGTTTTTGTTCATAAAAGTTACTCAAGATCCAGAGTTATAAATGTCAACAAGCTGCATGAAAGCTCAACTTTAAAGATTTAGTGCTGTGTACAAATGAAGACATAAATAAGCCGAAACATAGAGCTGCATTTGAATATAGTATCCATTAACTAATGTTTATATAATGGAAGCCAAATGACTTCATTATTACATGTGCTATTACACTGAATACCAAATGAACTCATCGTACAGGCGTACTTGCTTTAAAACCCATTACAGCCCCATCAATGACAAGGGAAACATATATATGCAAACTTCTTTAGATGACTAATTTGATTTTTGCGTTAACTGCTAATGTATTATTAATCAACAGTTCATTATACTTTTAGATAACCTCTGTTTATTTGTGCTTTATTTGTACACAACTCATTTCTGTGATATCTTGCTCTATAAAATGTTATTCCTATTTAAACATTATTATCCTTAGATAACAAACACATATATGCAAATATCAGATGGAAAAATATGGAGCATACTAAATTATTTGGTTATATTCAGATCTTAGAAAGTATAATTGTTTTGGTACAAAATTATTTTTCCTGTGCTCTTGATATTTTTCAAAATAAAATGATCGAGCAGCTCTTTGAACATATTCAGTTTACTCATTCAATTTTTCTAAATTGATATCATAAATGTAAATTTAATTTTTTTGGTACCTGAATTGTGGTTTTGCTTTGATGGTCCATACCCAAAATGAAATTGTTAAAAGTGATATGATATATGAAAAAAAATCAATAGCAAGTCAAATACTGTGCAGTTGTTTAAAAAAAAAACTTAGAATTAAAACAGACACATTTTTCTAAGCAGGTAAATAAAAGATGTTGATGATGTTTATGAAAAACAGCATATTTTTATGAGAAAATCTAGAATTCAAACAAGCTGGTTTTATTATAGAAAGTGCAACTATCAGTAAAGAAAATTGGCAATGATTTTTGATACTTCACCTAGGCAATCAGAGATACTAGAATTACATACACTTGTGTGTAAGAACTGACTGATTTAGAATTGCTTTGGGTGTTATTTTGGTGTGTTATACAGCCTTAAGTCTTCCCAACAACATGATGGATTATTGAAATATATTATTAGTCTTATTAAATATGGTGATTTTAGCAATACAAAGTGCTTCATGTCATTCATACAAACCCTTACATGTCATGATGCACAGAAGACATGGAAACATGTATTCAGCATATTGAAGTGACAGACAGGGGTGTTCACAGACTAGAAAAAAGAGCCCAGGGACTCTGGTCATCAATGGACACGGCATATGGAACTCATGCTCGGTAGTGCTAGGAAACTGTGCCATAAATTTGTACTCTTTATTGCATAAAGTAACTCTTATATCACATCAAGAGACAGAATATTAGTTAAATGTACTTCCATAGGAAAATGGAGTCATAAATGAATATGTCTCGTGATAACATTTCGATAGTTAATAACTAACATTTATTTAATGCCTTATAAAAGTTAGTATCACCCCAAGTTCTTTATTTGTATCAAATTATTTAATTCTTATTATAGCCCAATGAGATTGGAAGTGTTACCTGCATTTTATAAAGAAACTTTGGCCCATGGATGTAATTTGTCTACAAACACATAGCTAAAAGGGAGCAATATTCAAACCCAGACAGCCTCATTCCAGAACTTAAATTCTTCATCCTCAGCCTTTTATTATAGCTATTTTTTAGTTAGCAAATAAAAAGAGTGGAAATTAAGTAATTGACAATGTTTTAAATCCTAAAGGATATTTGAGGAATTAACTTCCTAACCTGAAAAATTAAAAATATATTTCTATACATGTTTTAATTCTCCACTGCTACAGGAGAATAAGCACAACTTTAATTATCCATAAGAGAAGAAATAACTGATCCTTACTTTAACATAGGAAAAATTTCAAACCTACTAAAATTAGTACTTTATTATTCCTAATAGAAAATAATTGTTCACTTATACAGTGTTTGTGTTTTTTATGCAAAGATATTATAAATATATTTATTTCTCTAGAAAAGTTTATTTTTATAAAAAATATTATGAATAAAATATTGGATGGTATTTTTTGTTAAATTAGATATCATATTCTATTGGAATTTTATTTTATTACAAGCTAATGAGTCATTTATTGTTCTAAACATTTTCTTACATGGGAAATACTTCTTTGAGGGTTGTCTTGGTAAGACTGTGAATCTACTGTGCATTTCAAAAGCTCAGTTGAAATAATCTCAACATTTAGTAGTATTTCAACAGAAAGTTCTCATATTTTGAAACTTAAAAGGATTACAATAAACAGAATATTTGGCAATAAGCCTTTTTCAATTATGAATAGCTTCTCTGTCCCCAAATCTAGCCTTAAAAGGGTATACTTATTTAAATTTGAATCAACTTGATTTTCCTGTGGTTTAACTGGCCCTAGTCATTGTAAACCTCTCTGCCTCATACTCAGCAATCAGAAAAAGTAGTTCTTTTTTTTTTTTTTTTTCTTCTGAGGGAGGATAGATTTTTATATACTTCATTCATGGGATTTGATTTCATGTATGGATTACTCACTCAAAATAATAAATAATTGTCTTGTTAAACTTAGAACAAACAGAACAAAATCTAAAAGATATAAATCTACATTGTAACAAGTTTACCCCTGTACCCCACAAAATTATTGGCAACAATGATGTCTACAAATTGTCTTAAATGACTTAGATGCCACCAGATGGTGCTCTTACAGAGCCAGAGACAAAACATTCACTACAAAACTTGAAAAAGAAAATTGTAATGACTTTGTAAACTAGAGGGGTCATTATGAGGTCATTATCTTTCTCTCAGATGCTCAGAAAATCCTGTGATGTTCAATAATACATGCTTGAAATTATACTTCAGGGTCTGAAAATTTTGGATCCTAATACATTTTTTTTAAGCCATATTGAAAGTGTCAACAAAAAAATAAAAATGTCAAAAATGGCTTTTATATTAGCAGGATTCTTGATATAGATAGATAGATATTTCTCTCTATATATGTATTTATATGCACATACATTTATTTAAATTTACATTTATTTTTATATTATCCACAAAATTTATAAGAGATAGATTTGAAATGCATCCATGGCAAATGACAAATATCAAAATATTGAGTTGCTTGGGTTCACCCAAAATATCGTTTGATGACAATTCCAGTATGCCTAAAGTATATCTACTTGATATAGTGATATAAACTTGAGGAAAACAAAATTATTGGAAAAAACAGAAATCCTTTGATTATTCCACTGATCTTAACCACACATAAATATAACAGACCTAATATTTGTAAAGTATCCCTCTTTTGAGTTCCAATAAAGTGTCACCATATTTTCTTTAAAAGTCAACCTTACTGTTGATACTTTTCCTCAAGAATTTTTGAAATTAGTATGTGCACTAATTTCACCTTCACTAGTTTCACAGATTCCTCTTTCTCGCAATTTAGTTTACAGTTTTGTGCAACACCTTACATCCATAAAATAGTAAAGATAGAAGTTAGTCCTTAACAACTGCTTGTATTTAAATCCTTAAGTTATGTAATGTCCGATAGTGTCTGTGGTATAGTGTTATTGTTTCCCCTTTGAAGATTAAATGGGGAGGTGTGCACACATACACACTCAGGCATGTACCTTGAACAATGTTTAGACTATAAAATTTACTTTTAACTGTTAGTTATTGTCATCATTCTTATGGTTGCTTTTAATGAGACCATGGCAAAACAATAAAATAGAAACAATATAATGAGTTTTTATTTCTAAATTAATTTATTCTGTGCTATTATGTGATTACGGTTTTAAATGTAATCCTGTTTCGTGTAATAATCATGATAATAAATGGTAGTTTTGTTTTTATATTCTTTTATGCAACAGGGCTATACGCTCTGGTAAAGTAACAAGTAATATCTAAGCATATGCAATAAAAAGTGAATGTGCATTTTCTCCATCCTTTTTAAATTCACTTTTATTCCCAGAGATAATCACAGTTACCACTTTTAGTGTCATTTGTAATTGATCTTTCTTGGAAAACTAAAAAAGTATCAGTCATGAAAACCAAAAGTATAAGAATCTCTAATGGAGTCTACCTTCAAATATAGGTAATGCTACTCTTTGTTTTTTCAAGACCATTAATACATCTTTAAATATTAGGCAGTTAAGAGTAGCTCATTCTCCATCAGCACATTTCACTCACTACCCAGTATTTTCTGTCATTTTCTTATATGCGGTCCAAAATATATATTGAAGACAACAATAGCTCTTCTTATTCCAAGCTGTGTGTGTGTGTGTGTGTGTGTGTGTGTGTGTGTGTGTGTGAGACTCAGGAATAAGCAAAATTCAAATCTTTGAAAGCAATTGTGTTAGGAATATTAAATTTTTATTTATAGAATGCTTTAAAAAGTTATAGCCAAATATAAATATTATTACATTTCCTCAAGATCTGTTTCTGTCTTTTAATAGTGCTGGTAAAAAAAATACGATTAACAAATTCCCCTTCATTCAATGACAATATTCTCAAAACAGTTCTCCTTTAAACTGCAGTCTTCCTCTTAAAAAATTTTTCTAAAAAGTCACATGATAGATAGTTTCACTACACAGAAAATCTTGAAGTTTTATCAAAGTCTGTGTTTTGAAACCTTTCTTCTTAAAGTATTAGCAAAACAGTTAAGAATTAGCGTATGTTACTGTTGTGTATTTATTTATTTGTTTGTTTTCTTCAGCAGAGTTAATAAATAGGCAAATGGCTGGAAGCCAGGGATGTATTAATGTGATGGAAATGAAAGATGCTAATATAAAAATGGTAAAAAAGAGAGACAAAGATAGTGAATGAGCAGTTCCTAAAAAATTTGATTTGAATTAATAGCAAATACACAATGAAATACTGTTTTAATATACAGAAATTGGGACATCTTGAAACTTTGACTATTAAAAACAATTTATTGGCGAATTACGTGTTGCACTAAGCTACATTATAAAGCTTCCAAAAATATTTCCTCCCTCTGTTCATATTGTTGCCTTTCATCTGCCTACATGCACCCCTGATTTGTGTATTCACTCTAGATTTTTCTTTGACTGTGTTGCTCTCCTATGTTCTCCTTTCCAATTGACCCTTAAATGTGTAAATCATAGTCCATTTTTTAAATGAAAAATTATTTAATTTTCCTAACTATCTATATTTCTCTTCTTTGAACAGTAATAGTATATACATTTATACTATACAATTTATTCTCTTTCCTTTGCTGTGGCTTCAGGTGTGTTAGTCTTTCCTTCCCAAAGCACCCATCACTTCAGGACAGGAGCAATAACTACATTGACCTTTTATCTACAGCACTCTGCCCTCCTTTTCCCTCATTCAGGGTGTATATATATATATACATATATATATACACACACACACACACACATATCTACATACATTACATACATTCATGGTACATGTTAAAATGCATCGCATGTTGGATCTCAGTATCATACACATAATTTTATATTTCTCTCAATATACTTCATATATTTTCCGTGAATATGTGAGTATAGGGAAAATGACATTAGATCTCTCTAAATAATTACAAAGAAGTGACTAACTTGTTTATGCCATTTTATAGTTAATTTTAACAATTCTTAAACTGAGTGCATCCTTTTTAATTATTTTCTTTGTGTTTAATAATGATGAGTAACATATTAGAAACTACAAAGAGGAACCTAAAATCATATGATTGTCAGTTTGGATCACGGTCCTTTGAAAATATCTCAAGCTTCCCACTAATATTCTGTCCCATTTGCCCCAGGACACTGTTGAAATGGGAAACTTGCGTCTACTTGCAAGAATCAACAATTCAGATGCCTTGGTCTTTACGGCATGTGTTTAGGAAAGATTGAACTAGTAGGAGAATGAAAACACCAATAAACTAGAGAGGACTTCTTTACAATTTCCCTCTTCCCCTCCTTATGTGCTCTCTTGAAAAACCCGACACTCCCTCTCATATCGCCTCCTCCAGCACCGCTGCTCCTACCATTGCTGCCGTTATCAGTATCTCTATGGCTTGAGTTAAGACTTCATTGTTTAGACAAGGAATCTACAGTTCCTAGACAATAGAAAGGACAGGCTATATATTAAATGTAGGAGATCCTTTCCCAACCAAAATGTGTCTTTTTTTATTATGATGGAAAACACAAACCCTATAGCCCTTATGGATTTGCTTTGCCTTTTGTGAGTTAGAGTGAAAAAAATCATTACTAAATGTTAATATATTGAATTTTGAAATAATTCTCTACCTCATATAGTTATGTTTCTCTTTGTTCTTTCTTTTGATAACATTTAAAATATCTAAGAATGCTAGGGCTCACTTCACAAATCTATTAATGATCACTTTGAATATTACTGTTTAGAATATAATAATTATCTTACACTCTGTAATATATTCTTCATTCATTGTTTAAACAAAACATATAGTAAGTCTTGTTTACATGTATTTATTTCTCTCTCAAATTTATTAAATTAAGACATAATGTTCTCTTATAGCAGTAAATCTATACCCAGATTGATGAGGAAAATAAAAAATCAAGGACATGATCCTTTTAAGTTATTCCCGTAATCAGAAAAAAATGATGAAATTAATTTTGTTTTATAATTAGCCAATCAATTAATTTAATGGGTATGTAC